>JAQGDQ010001803.1:0-24873 GCA_030141605.1 Tubiluchus corallicola
CGTAGCTTCAATCTACAGGACTGCACTTGAAATCTGTAAGTAATTAACATTAATTGTGTAAATAATTAATTTACAGATTTTTGTCGACTTTTAGATACGCATGTAAACTTGCCAGCACGTAGTATGTACCGGGCTGATGACTTAGTTTATAGAATTCGCTCTGCAAGTTAAAAAAGATTCTGTAGCACCTGGTAGGTTAAAGTGTTTATTTTACATGGAAACGTGATGACGTCATTTTTTATCTAAAATCAACGCCCCCAAGCGTAAAGAATCACGACTTTAAATTGATTTCACTAATTACACGAGACGCTTATCAAAATTTTATTGCTGAAACTTTCTAGCATATGAAGATAAGTTCAACATCCCGAGAGACTTGACTTTTCCTTTAAATATTTAGACCAACTGACAGGTAAATTGGCGAATCAGAAACACGTAAATATTAGAGTGAAAGTTTTATATGAACTCCATTACTAAATACCGTTATTGACAACAATGTTGAAACCGTGTCAGTATTTTACTATGTCAAATTATACGTACTCGTAATATGCAAGTCTCTATAGCCTTATTTTCCTTGAACGTTTTTACAAGAGTAAATTACTAAATACCGCTAATGCCTACAGGGTTGTAAACGTGTCAAAGTCTCCCCGCTCAAGAGAAGAAAGAATATATATATATATATATATATATAGCACGTCAACTTACTAATAGGCTACTCTATTCAGCGGTAAATTCAGAAAGGTAAAAATAAACTTATTAATACGGTAATGCGGTCAAGACACGGTTCTCTTAAACAATTTTCAAGCAAATCGGACTAATGCCATAATAAAAAAAATTAAACTCATTTGGCACCACATTTGCGGGAGGGGGGGGGAGTTGCTGTAATTATAATGTTTAAACTCTGTAAAAAATTGTTTACTGTTAGGTTTGAACTAGTTTCCTTTAAAGCAAAACCGAACCTAATCTTAAACTCTACGTCAAAGCAATCTACTCTTCAAAATAGTGAAATGAAACAGACTATTTTTTTCAGGAATGACTTATGTGAAAGAATTATTACCACACAAACACAATTTCACGTTCACGCCACTAGTTCTTCACTGTTACATGCATTTTCCTATTTGCTAGTTAGACTGGCACTAGCGTCTGCATTTCGGAAACGCATTGCAAAAGAGTACCTCTCAATTTAGATGTGTTAGTTTGAGACGTACTGCATACATTGGAAAGCTCATACGTGAATATCTTACAGTAGCACTGTACTTAAATTTTCGCTTTCGCAAACACGTGTAACACGCTCGTGGAATATTTTTGCTCTTGAAAATTATGTTAGTTTGTGATGTCACAAGAAGTTGGTCTCGCCAGGAGTAAATTGAGATTTTAATCTATTAGAAACGCTTTTCCAGTATTATTGGTGTTAAAATGTATCAGGCTTGAAAATGGGGAAGCTGATGAAAAATCATCCTGTCTTTCCTTAAATTTTAAGATGATTGAAAATGAACAAGGTGAGACGGTGACAGTTGAAAAGCTCAGCCCACAAACTGAATGTAAAAGAAATAAAGATTTTAATCGCATTATTTTCATGATTGTTTTTCATCACAAGCAGGTTTGATTTGCATGTAAATGCTACTGTAATAAATAAATGCCCATCACGTGACTTAATATTTCAATAATAAACAACAATAAGCTCAGAAAACCGAACAATCATGAATAAAAATGATCAGAAAATAAATTTAACAAACTGTTACTACTACTACTGGCTGCATTTGTTTACATTTTACTAGAAGACAAAGACGTTTTAATTAATTACTTTTAGCAGATAACAAAAAGTGAAAACGTGGACTAGTTTGTGTGATAGACAGATGAGCAATTTTTTAAGTAGAACAAAAATAGATTTGTTTTCTATACACGTCAAACAGCTTTGCCCTGGGGAAAAATTCGTGTTTTCTTTTAAACTGTCTTACGTTCAATAACACCTTCCACGCTTGTCACAGTTCTGCAATGAAGAACGCAATGATTAATGAAGCCTAGCTTTCCAATGTGTCGCTAAAATCTTCTTTTGTCTACGGAGTTAGTAGGACGATCATCTGGGTCACTAACCCCTGAAATTTGTTATTTAAACTTTGCTGATGTATTAATTAGCTACTATTTGAGCCACTTACACGTGTGTCTATACAGTGCTTTTATTAATATTAGACAATTGTTTTATTAAAATTTACAATGAAAATGCAAGCCATATTGGTAAGTATAATATACAAT
This sequence comes from Tubiluchus corallicola, assembly GCA_030141605.1. Taxonomy (NCBI): domain Eukaryota; kingdom Metazoa; phylum Priapulida; class Priapulimorpha; order Priapulimorphida; family Tubiluchidae; genus Tubiluchus; species Tubiluchus corallicola. The sequence continues at coordinate 2,251 of JAQGDQ010001803.1, forward strand.
CTATTTTAAGTAATAATAGTACAATAAGTAAAAAAATTCTTTATGTTAAAAGTACTTGTTTTGCATCTTGCACAGTGAACTTTAGAGTTTGTATGAAGGATTCGGACCATTTTGTTATAACATATACTAGGCAAGTTTGACAGCTTGATTCGTTATTAATTTGCAAACTTTGTTCTTAATTTAATTTCAAAGATTAAATGACGTCAAATATGAAGTTCATTTTGGACGTTGAATTTTCATTTTGCTTACGTCACGCACAACTTACGATTTTTGTCGCTTTGAATTTTGATTAGTCAAATGAAACCTCGTTCCAGGATGATTAAACAAACCCCGTTCCAGGATGATTAAACAAATTCGTTTATATGATAATGTAAATCGATATTGTAATTAAATGCAAAACATGCAGAAAGTGTTGCTTGGTTTTTGTAAAGTTCCTTTATACTTTCACACTGAAATAGTTTGTATTTATTTTGCGTACTTAACTTGTCTTGTACTTTCATAAGTGAAAAAGTCATTATTCAGGATACAGAGGGTTCAGGCTTAGTGAGTTTTCATGCCAAGTAACTCGTCAAGTAACTCACAAGCGTGGACTCACAGTAACTGTCGCAGAGTTTGCAATAACTTGCCGACAGTAACTCACACAGTAGTTCACACGCTTGCGAGTTTGCTGTTAGAAAGAAAGGCTAGTCTAAACGCGTCGTAAATACGCCAAGTAAATAAATTTCATTTCTAGACAAATTTATTTTCCATCACACACAGACAATAATCAAAAACAAGTGTTGATATAAAAATCATGTACTATAAAACAATCATTAAATCTGCATGTACTTGTGTGTTTTATATTGTACTAACCATGTACCATGAATTTTGTACTTTCAGTGTATTTGCATGTACTTGTGCGTTTTATATTGTACTAACCATGTACCATGAATTTTGTACTTTTAGCTGTAATTTCACTTTCTATACACTGCCGATATATTTAACGATGTTTTTATGGACATAAAATTCTCATAACTTCAGTTCATAGTTCAGTTCATAGTTGTATTATCAATAAAAAAATAAAAATAAAATAAAATAGATGTCTTTATGTTTCTTTGTTAAAGTAAATGAAATTCTTGTAACTATATTTTGTAAAATGTGTAATTGTACTTGTAATATTATAATCACATTATAATTTATTTCACTTGCAATTTATTCATTTTAGTTAATTTTCGCTTTCTACAAAATTATGAATTTTTCAGGTTCTGACAGTTGTGGTGGCATTTGCGACCAGTGATGGTCAATACTCGGTCAATTTAGGAAATCTTGCTTCGAATGTTCGCAAAGCTGAAAAGGCTTTAGAAAACGGTAAGAAAAACTATCTTAATGAGCCAGGCCCTAATCGATTAGAGACAGGGAGAGAGGGAGGGAGATACCTACTCCCCCCTCCCCCATGAAGCGTTTCCTCCAATATTAGAAAGAAATTTATGTGCTTACTGACTAAAATAGAAGATATTCTTTCGCAGTAAACAACTTGTATTGCACGCTTCTGCTAAACAGTGGTATAACAATTCTAATGACCCCAGTTCGGGCGAGCCATTAGTCAAAGGGTTGTCTGTTGTACAAAAGCACCCTACGACCTGTGGAGAGACAGTTGGGTGAATAGTGGGTCCATGTGTTGAGATTTCACTAAATCATCAAAGGTGAATTACATCCTACGATGCTTCATAGTGTAATAATTAGAGCCTTCACGTCTGCCATAATTAGGCTTCCCAGATGTACGCCTAGGTGTATAATTGCTTTATTAAAGGTGGGTTGGATAGTTACTGGACAGCCCTGTGGAATGTACCCCACCTGCATCAAAAATAGTGCATGGAATAAGATGTTGTGAGGATTAAAGGAAGACAGGATGATTTTTCATATACAACCCCATTTTCAAGTCCGATAAAAAGTTTAGATTTTAACACAATTAATACTGCAAAAGAGTTTCTGATAATTAAATAATAAATTGAAATCTTACTTAACGACGAGAGAGCCAGCTAATGACGTCACAAACGAACACAATTTTTAAAACCATAAACATTCCACGAGCGCATTGCACTTGTTTGCGAAAGTGAAAATTGAAGTACAGTGCTACTGCACAACATTCAGTCTGATTTACAAAAACTAGGTAAGTTTTAAGATAAAAATTCAAATTTCAAATTTACCGCTGTACTCACGCACGAGTTCTCGAACGTGTGTAGTTCGTCACAAACTAACACATCTGAACTTGAAGGTACAGCACCCGTTTTTTGTGCAATGCTTTTCCGACATGCAGGCGGTAGTGCCCTAACTAACGAATGGCGAAATACATGTACAAGCAAAGAACTAGTGGCAATGAACGTGAAATTGTGTATATAACTTAACAACTCTTTTGCGTGTCATTCTTGAAAAAATAGAATGTTTCATTTCAATATTTTACAGAGTAGTTTGTTTTGACCTGCAGTTTAAGACTTGGTCCGGTTTTGCTGTAAGCAAGGTAGCTTAGACATTGGTTTTTCTATGCTAAGTTTCAGAGTTCACTGATCAAAGTTTTGCTGTAAGCAATGTAGCTTAGACAGGTTTTTCTATGCTAAGTTTCAGAGTTCACTGATCAAGGTTTTGCAAAAGATGTCCCATTTAAATTTTTATATATTTTTCTAATATATAATCTACATTGATCCGAATATGTAAACATTGTATAGGTATGTCGAAATACTCATTAATAAGCATAATGTGATTAAATAATACTGAAAAATATAAACTGTGATTATTAGCAACACCATCAAGATGATTATTTTATTAATTAAAATTACATCACAACAGATTCTGACATTTTATTTTGATATCTTTTTTACAGAGCTTGTACCATGTCCTCAAGGTTTTGACCTCAGCTGGCCATCGACTGAGTTGCCCCCCTTAGCAGTTGTTTCTACAGTAACCGGTGAACCAGTATCGTTACCCGAATTCACTTGGTGTATGGTGAGTATGAACAGCCAACGATGTTTTAATTCTTTGTGCATCTCATTTCTCGAGTTAAAAATGTGTTAGACGTTTTTTAATTGTCAAATACAGACTTACAAATAACTGGAACTTATTAAGAAAAGAAAGTTTATCTATATACACTAATAAGCCTTCTCTTAATGTACAAAGGAGTTCAATTCCTATAAGTTCATTTTCAAACACCTAGTTACTTATTACTGTATCAATTTCTTTACTGGTCTGTTTATTCGTTACCTATTTGACTTCTGTTAACTACTTAATTAGTGCATAATAGGCTCTTCATATATGAACTGGTTGTATGCCTTTAAATTTGCCACTGATGATGAGAGCAGCTAGTCGAAACGTTTGGCACAATTTTAATTTTTTAATGTGAAAATTTTAATAAACTTTTCGTTTTTGACTATAAATGTTTTTAATTTCCTGTAATAAAAATACAGAATCAGTTTAATCGATTATAAGGTTTGAAATCAGAAAAAAGTCGATTCACGATCCAGATATCAATCAAGCTAAAATCAGCTGTCAAAAGTGAGATTGCGTCTGCAACAACGCATTATTTTCGTTTTTTAAATGATGAAGAAGAAGAAGTATTTATACTTTTATAAATGTCTTTATTTCGAACAAAAGATGTTAGACGTGAAGATAAAGCTGTTAGCGAAGTGACAATTTTTTCTTAGACTTTTAATCAACAAACAAACAAACAAATATAATATTTCTGTAGGTATATAATTAAGATTTTTGATTTATCCACGTCTACACATTATTTATGTATTATTACTATTATTATTATTATTAATATTATTATTAATATTAATATTATCATTATCATTATCAATCATTATCATTATCATTATCATTATCATTATCATTATCATTATCATTATCATTATCATTATCATTATCATTATCATTATCATTATCATTATCATTATCATTATCATTATCATTATCATTATCATTATCATTATCATTATCATTATCATTATCATTATCATTATTATAGTATTTAATGTCACTGAATCAGAATCTTACAATTTTTGATAAAGTCAGAAACGTATACTTTTTTTTGTTTTCGTAGTGGTTGAAACCTGATCTTCCTACCGATCCAGATGACCTGCAGATGTCTGTTTCGGCAGGTGACATAAGTCTTGCCATCGCAGGCGGCAATTTGTTGTTCTTTGTAGCTGGTACTTTCATGTAAGCAAATTTAAATTGTAGCTGCGCTCATGTGTAGATCCAGCTTCTCATAACTCTCGTTGGGCAATTTCACATGTAGCACTGCTATAGAACGCAGATCATGCACATGTCTATAAAAGAAGTTTTTCAGGGGGGCGATTGACTGACTGATTGACTTACTGACTCACTGACCACCTGACTGACTCATTGGCCACCAGGCTGACTGGCTTATAACTGAGTCTGACTAACTGAATTAATATTATTATTATTATTATTATTATTATTATTATTATTATTATTATTATTATTATTATTATTATTATTGCTGTTGTTGTTGTTGTCGTTGTTATTATTTCCTATAAGCAAAAACCATGCTGAATGTTCATGCATAAAATGCTTTTGTGGGGATTGGCTAGTTGTTTTATAATTATTTGTATGATTTACAGAGAAATAGATGAATTTACAAGTCAATTTCTGAGTGACGACATGTGGCACAATTTGTGCATGACTTGGAAATCCGGGGGAAACATGAAGGTTTATTTAGATGGGGACGAGTTAGGTAAGTGATGAGAAAAACAAGTGAACGTGCTATTTCTTCAACATGTTTGAGCATGAGTAAACAACACAGTTTAGACAATATGGCGGACATCCTTAATTTTTGAAATTGATTTAATCAAAAGTGCGAGACAGCAAGCCTAGTGCTGAAATTTTGCCCCAAGTTCAAACACCCAATCTTCGTTTCTCACCCAAAATAAACACGAAATTACTCGTATTGCATCTTTCTACTGGGCCCTATTGTTTAGGTGAAGAAAAAATCTAAGAACAGATGATTAAAATATGAAATAAAATTAGATGATATTTACAATGAGATGATTAAGCAGATTATAACACAATAACAGTTTTTGGTTAACTGCGTACAGGGGGCGTTTCAACACTTTACGATGCTCTAGGCTTATGGTTCAATCCCGCCCATCTCTAATGTGAATTTATGGTTGCTTATGTAATGGGGAGATTAAACAATTATTTGTGGTGTATTAGAAAGACTTTTAACCTAGTTTCAATATGATCTTTATTAATTACAATGTGACAAACGTACAGACTAGAAACTACATTATAGATTAGACGTTTTAACACAACGTGGGTATGACAATAGACCTTACCTAGTTATGACAATAGAAAATACCTAATTATGACAATAGACACACCTCGTTATGACAATAGACAATACCTAATTACTGACAATAGATAATGCGTAATTATGACAATAAACCTTGCATAGTTATGACAATAGACGTTACATAGTTATCACAATAGACCTTACATAGTTGACAATAAACCATACCTCATTATGACAATGGACCATACCTAGTTATGACAATAGACAATGCCCGGTTATGGCAACAGTATTTTTAATTGTAAATTCATTTTATTGTGCAGCACTATTGCTCACAGTTGTGGAACACTGATTATATTATCAATTTTTCAATGTGTAGTTTACCGTTCAATGATTTGCAAGTTTTTTTAACAATATAGAACTTTATTACGTTACTATTATGTATATTGCCCATGTACTACGACGGTATTTGGGTAAATAAACTGAATTGAATTGTACTAATCGGTCCTACTGGTTTGTAGGTAGCGAGGCTGCCTCCACAGGTGACATTGATATCAAAGTTATTACGATTTCACCGGACAGTTACACCGGACTCATGACCGACGTGTTCATATCCTCAACAGAGGGAACCACTGATACGATAGGTAATAAAACATTAAATTGAATTAACCTGTACGATTTTGTCGTCATTGTTATGGCGCGTTCATACCAGCCAGTTTTCTCCCTGACAAGAAAGCACGCTATAGATCAATCAATCAATCAATCAAAACAAATAATAGTACAATTATGTCAATACTGTTCAAGACATAAAATAAATTATATCATTACACAAGCACAAGAGTGAAAATTAAAATTGTCAGAATTAAAACGAGGTTCTTTTGTAAAGAAAATTGTAAATTATTAATTGTAAATCATTAATATTTTTATTTATTTTTTAGCATTGAAAATGAAGCGATGATCTGCACTGATAAACAACATCTTAATATTGGAAGAATAATTTTCTTTATTTCTTTGTTCTTCTGTTTTTATATAAACTTTTTTCTTGATTTTTTTTATTACACAGAACCGGAAAAAGCGAGTACGAAAAGCAAAAAGCGATACATCATTATATGCAGGGACATTGTACCTGCTCGTGTTTTAAACTGTGATAAACTGAGAAACAATTATTTACAATACCGTCAATTATAGCTTACGTAGTTATCAGATAGTAAACAAGCAACATTGACAACAATACAAACAAACAAACAAACAAATACCAATCATCTATGGGATCTAACATAATTTATGTATGCGGTCTAAAACGGGGGGGGGGTAATGCTTGTGTGCTCTAGCACAGTATCCTACGTATTATAGACTTTTACAACATTCGACATCCATATATGCATAAAAACAGGTAAGATACAAAATTAAGATAACCTAGGCTGGAGAGTTTAGATTTCAAACCAAAATTAAAACTTGATCTTCGTTTATAGTTTTTTCAAGATGCAAATAGCCTTTTTGCAACGTTTTGTTTTCATTATTTTGTTTTTTTATAAAGTCTAATTATTTTTGCTATACTCAATAATGATTTACGATTAAAATGTTCATACATTTGTGTGTGTTACACACACACACACGCACATGCACACGCACACACACAAACACACACACACACAAACACACACACACACAAACACACACTCATGCACACACACAAACGCACACACATGCGTACACGCACATGCACACGCACATGCACACCCACACACGCACACGCACACGCACACACACACACACACAAACACACATACAAACACACGCACACACACAAACGCACACACATGGGCACACACACAAACGCACACACATGCGTACACGCACATGCACACACACACACGCACACACACACACGCACACACACAAACACACACACACACAAACACACACACACACAAACACACACTCATGCACACACACAAACGCACACACATGCGTACACGCACATGCACACGCACATGCACACCCACACATGCACACGCACACGCACACACACACACACACAAACACACATACAAACACACGCACACACACAAACGCACACACATGGGCACACACACAAACGCACACACATGCGTACACGCACATGCACACCCTCACACGCACACCCACACACGCACACACACACACACACACACACAAACACACACACACACAAACACACACACACACACAAACACACACTCATGCACACACACACAAACGCACACACATGCGTACACGCACATGCACACGCACATGCACACCCACACATGCACACGCACACGCACACACACACACACACAAACACACATACAAACACACGCACACACACAAACGCACACACATGGGCACACACACAAACGCACACACATGCGTACACGCACATGCACACACACACACGCACACACACACACACACACACACACACACACACACACACATATGCACATTTGAAATTGTTTATTCTGAAAATGACATCGATTATAGTGAATTAGAGTTTAATTATTTTGGATTTGGCGTTGTAATTCATCCAATAACAGTTTGTCTTCTTTTTCGTTTAGCAACTATAAGCATGACCTGCTTTAACCCGCCCGGAGACGTTGTGGCTTGGGACAGGGACAACATCGTAATAATGGGCAGTGTCACTTTTGAACTCCCTTCCGCTTGCCCACTCGCTGGAGATGTCCCGGACACTGGAGATGACACGGAGATGTGTCTACCAGTTTCTTCCAGCAAGATTGTTGATGCCTTCAAAGCTTTGGCGGACTTGACTTTCGAGCTGAAGAAACTGATTGACAAACCAGTTAGACCTCCACCCCGCCGACGTCACCGCCCACGCCGCTATCGCCCCCAGCGCCAATACTGAAGTTCTGATATTTGGATATAAATTATTTGGATTATAACCTTTTTATAAACGTTTGTAACATTTTGGATATAATGTCTGTTAAACCAATAATGGTAATGTTAATAAAATTTTTGTCTCTCATTCTAATGTTACTTGCTTTTGAAAATGCGCATTTATTTCTCTTAAATTCTCATCATCATCATCATCATCGTCGTCGTCGTCGTCGCCATCGTCATCGTCATCATCATCGTCGTTATCGACAATTGCGTTTAAAATAAAATGACAAAAACGATTACAAACTCGAAACGAATCTTTTCTCTTCAAAAGATTACACGTGTTTATTATATATGTATAATACAAATTTACATCGTCATCAGAGACGTGCACGCATTCGTGCAATATCCACAAAATTACAACAGCAACAACATCAATGAGGTTATTTAAATATTTACATATATACAACTGTGGCACCCGTTAACGAAATTATATTTACGCTATTTACAGCATATGCTCGTATAGAGCAATGATTCTCAACAAGTACAACACTCCCTAATTTACCTCACCTACTGCAGTAGTGGTACCACAATCCAGGTACAGATGATACCAAACAAGGCATCATGGATAAATCTTTAGAGCTGATGTCGACATAGCGCAATCTATTATCTTTCTTCCTACCATTTCCACTAATACATCCTTCTACCCTTCCTGTGTGATCTAACCTTTCTCACAGTTCTTTTTTTGTTCACTCATCCATTTTTTATCAGGTTCACATGACAGTGGGCTTATACAAGCCTTTGCTTCTCTAGCCCACTGCAGTACAATTATTCTTTTATGATAACGATAGTATATGAAACAAAACAATTTAATACAGTAGATATAATAATTTTGATGTCACTGTGTGCTTTATATTGTACTGAATGAATGAATAAAAAATAAAAATAAAATAGGGGAGAATACAAACTGCAAAGCTTAGCGTGGCCCATGATGTGGATGTGAAACTTAATAAAGAATACAGAGAAAAGGCAATAAGAAGGCTTGGCGAAATGCATGCAGTTAAGACGTTATTTTGTTGCTCTGATTGTCACTGTGTTTACTAAACTTTTTTGCTGAAACTAGTAACAGAAAGTTATATGTACATGTGCATAAGCTTATGCAGTACCTGAATATGTGAGAATTTTGGTGAAAATTCAAGTGGTTTTTTAATTATTAACGAAAACTATTCAAAAAATACCAGAGATTGGTGTGTAATCTAGTCGAATAGAACTAGTAGGACAACATCGTTACCTATTAACTGTATACACGCCCACGCATCATTGGCTAGGACAATGGATATGTCAGAAGACGTTGATGAGCTAACCAGCCCAGCACCTCTCTCTAAACGGCAGACAAAGAGCAGGAAAAGTTGCCAAAAATGCAAAATCAAGAACAACAGTCATTAAAGCTGTCGGGAAATCGCATATATGTTTCCCGAAGATAAATTTAATTTTATTTGTCTATAAAATCCCCCTAAATTTTCTAGCATTTTTTGCTTTAACTACGGTCTTATAATATAGCCTTGAATGTTAGACTTAGATCTGACCTAAGAATAAGTTTGTAGGTAGTTTCAGACCATACAAGTATGCATTGCATGAAGCCCAGTATTTAGATTAATTTATGAAGGAAAAGTTTATATAAGGCCGTTCGACATGAGCAACGAGGACGACTCTCTTTCACTGGCTAATAGAGCAAGTCCATCTCTAGGCTTCTATTATCGGGCCTGTTGATATGTCCAGTCGTCTTCTTGGTCATAGCAGGTAGAACATTTTGACTTGAGTATTTTACAAAATAAATTTGAAATAAAATTATAAAATAACCAAGTCAAAATGATCAACCAACTATGATCAAGAAGACGACTGGGCAGACCAATTTGTGAGTAGCCAGCAAGCTGAAAAAGTGTGGTCACCCCTGATATAGCGGGATTCCCAGATTTTAGTTTCAGCTTGGGCTCAGTAGTACAAGCCTGGATCAGTGGCTGTTTCATCAGCTATAGTGTTCTTATAGATCAGAATCATGGATAAGAAAAAGAGGAAGATTGAAGAGGAACAGCGAGTCAAAACAGATTAATATGCACTGTACTACACAGACTGTGTAATACACATTACTAATATGCATTGTAATGAAATTACCACTATCTGTCCTGAAAGTAGAAATATATGGTTTTTAATATAAATTTTAATAAGTTGTAAAATAGTCTCTTGAGTGTAGTAGTAATGATGTACGCAGGTCGGATGCAAAAAAAATCGTTATTAGGTCCCACTGTACTTGGGGGACTTCACCAAACTGCCTGTGGCCCGCAGGAATTGCGGGAAAGTTTAATGTGACCCGGCTAGTCTGATAATTTGCCCACCCCTCTGCTAAAGTGTTGTGTTTTGCAATCACAAAGTCTGTGATATCTGGCGCTTATGCGTGACCTTGTTTGTTCAGGTACTTTTCACAGACCTTGAATGTTACCTGTGCAGGCAAGTTTTCTGGGCCAGCTGATTTCTACCTGTTTATTAGCTAAAGTGTTAAAATATTAGAGGCGACCTGGCTTCATTGCTGCATACAATACATTTGTCATATTTCACGCTTAAGTACATTGCTTGTCGTACAGGCCTTTAATCAGCTTTGGAAAAAAGCGTAGCATCATACAGCTCACATTTAAATACTGCGTCTTATTTAGATACTTGCATAGACAAAGTATAGTTAATACATACAAACATAAAATGGCGACTGGGGGAGAGGAAGTGGCATGGGATCAGTTAATGTCCTGGGGTTAAAACACAGTTACAACAAGAGGAACAACTCTCTCTCGCTCTCGCTCTCTCACTCTCTCTCTCTCTCACTCTCTCTCTCTCTCGCTGTCTCGTTCTCTCTCTCTCTCTCGCTCTCTCACACTCTCTCTCTCTCTCTCTCTCTCTCTCTCTCTCTCTCTCTCTCTCTCTCTCTCTCTCTCTCTCTCTCTCTCTCTCTCTCTCTCTCTCTCTCTTGTCTCTACTAGCGCAGTGATATCTACAGTAAATACCCAGGCTAATGAGCCTGTAGGCTTGCGCCGCTGGTTGCGAAAGTGAGAGTAAAATGTAGGATATGGGTGTTCGCATTAACGAGATGACCTAGTAAGTGAACTCGCGTGAAAAGCGAAAGTTAAACGCCTAAGGACATGAGAGGTCTTAGCGTACTGGAATCAGTTATGCACTGGAGACATCTACCGCACAGTATCGTAGTATAATTAAGCAATTAAGGTGATAGGTCAAGCATGGTCAAGAAAGTTAGAAGGCCAACTAACTTGACTGACTACAGATGGCAGCACGGAGGAAGTGCAACCGCTAACATGATGCGCAGTGTTATGTTTTTATTGCTAAAGTGAATACTGTCACAGCTTGAACTGGAAGAAAATAAAATAAAAATTAGGAATAGTTAAGAAAGAAAAAAGATACCATGGTAGAAATATATAAAGTGTGCAGTATAACGAGGAAAATTAAAAAGTTAGAGAAGCTAAGAACAGGAGAGGATATTGCGAACAAGTAAAAACCCGACCTATAAATAAAAAATATGTATAATTAGAGGAGCATACTATCAAGGGTAGCGCTTGCCAACCATAGTGCACAGTGGTAAATATAAGACGTAATTAGCCATCATTAGAGGCTCAAGGTCTTGAGCATTACACTGGAAGTATATATATAGAGGCGCGCGCGAATGAGAACAGAAGGCTGTTCAAAGTGGAATTAAAGGAAACGTATATGAGAAAAGAAAATGAAATTAAATGGATCCAGTGCTGTTTGCTAGCGGTTTAGTCTAGTTTTAAACTCTTGATATGCCTGACCTCTTACTAGGTCAGGAATTAATCCGCACATGCGCGGCAAATTGAATTGAGTGTGGTAAGACTGGAACGTAAGAGTCTTAGCAATGAGGGAGAGAGGTTAGGGCTACTCTAGGGGAGGAAAGTACCCTAACATAAGAAATAAATAGGATTATTGCGTTACCGTAGAACCTTACTGCCTAGTTAAAGTAAAACGCTGTATAAGCGTTATCCATATTACGGAGTTATGTTTAGATAATTGAGTGAGTTGCAGATTGGTGATTCTTTTCAGAATTTGAATAAAGTGCAAAATAAAAACGCAGGAGAATCTATTACAAATTAAAAATGTTCATACTTTTCACTACATTATCCAAGCTTCCGTTTCCGTCAGTTCCATCGCATCTGCAAAACAAATTCCAGACTATTAATGTCAAACATCATTCTCTCTCTCTCTCTCTCTCTCTCTCTCTCTCTCTCTCTCTCTCTCTCTCTCTCTCTCTCTCTCTCTCTCTCTCTCTCTCTCTCTCTCTCTCTCTCTCTCTCTCTCTCTCTCTCTCTCTCTTACTCTCTCTCTCTCTCTCTCTCTCTCTCTCATCATCATCATCATTAGACATCATTAACTGTCATGCCAACGTTACTGGAACTCCACACGAATTGCTTTAAAGCAAAACCGGACCCAATCTTAAATTGTAGGTCAAAACAATCTACTCTTTGAAATATTGAAAGTAAACATGCTATTTTTTTCAAGAATGACTTACGTGAAAGAATTATTACCACACAAACACAATTTCACGTTTGCGCCACTAGTTCTTCACTGTTACATGCATTTCACCATTCGCTAGTTATACGTGCACTAGCGCCTGCATTTCGGAAATGCATTGCACAAAAACGGGTGCTGTAACTCATAGTTCAGATGAGCTAGTTAGTCACGAACTGCCCATGTTCGACACTAATGCGTGAGCACAGTGGTACATTTGAAATTTGAATTTTTATCTTAAAACTTACCTTGTTTTACAATAAATATCTTACAGTAGCATTGTACACCAATTTTCGCTGTTGCAAACGTGCAACACGCTCGAGGAATATTTTTGCTGTTTAAAATTATGTTGGTTTGTGACGTCATCAAAAGTTGGGCTAGCCCGCCAATAATTAAAATGTTATTCTATTATTTAATTATCAGAAACGCTTTTGCAGTATTATTGTTCTTGAAATGTATACTTTTTACTATACTTGAAAATGGAGTAGTATATGAAAAATCATCCTGTCATCCTTTAAAGGAAAGGCCAAGCTCAAAGAAGTCTCCCAGTTACATCAGGATTTTCAAGTGAATGGCAGCAACCACCACGCCTGAAAATTTCTATTCAGCGGTAGTACATTTTAAGTTTATGCTTTACAGACAGTTCTTTGCAAATTTCTTTGTTACGTTTTTCTAAGTTTAACTGATAACAGTAAAATAAACCCAACACACTGAGTGACTTGTTCTTTCCTTTAGCACACCACAAACAGTTTAAGTAATAACAGTAAGATAAACCCAATATATTAAGTGACTTGTTCTTTCCTTTAGCACACCACAAACAGTTTAAGTGATAACAGTAAAATAAACCCAACATATTAAGTGACTTGTTCTTTCCTTTAGCACACCACAAACAGTTTAAGTAATAACAGTAAGATAAACCCAATATATTAAGTGACTTGTTCTTTCCTTTAGCACACCACAAACAGTTTAAGTGATAACAGTAAAATAAACCCAACATACTGAGTGACTTGTTCTTTCCTTTAGCACACCACAAACAGTTTAAGTGATAACAGTAAAATAAACCCAACATACTGAGTGACTTGTTCTTTCCTTTAGCACACCACAAACATTTTAAGTGACAACAGTGAAATAAATCCCATCATGCTGAGTGACTTGTTCTTTCCTTTAACACTGGTTAGTTAGACGGGCTCTAGCGCCTGTATTTCGGAAACGCACTGCACATAAAATAGGTGCTGTGCCTCTCCGGTTAGATGTGTTAGTTTGTGATGAATTGCACACGTTCGACAGCTCAAGCGTGAACACAGCTTTAAATTTTGCCTAATTAGCCCAATGGTTAATTTGTCGCTGCCTCCATGATGCTTATTAGCACAATTTGCTTGAGGATCAGTAAAGACAAAGTTTCTAGATTGAGTTCTTAAAGTTGAAACCTGTTCCATAGTTACACAGTAAAATCTGCATCACTCAAATTTAAACGGACTGAAAAAACCTTTTGAGTTTGGCGATGGCGACCATTTTTCAGCACAGAAACTCTAAGCCTCTCCTCCAGATGGCGAGCTAAATAGAAGACAGAAAGTCGATCCTTCTAGACATAAACGACGAGGTTTGATGACAATTACATAAAAAATAACAAATTATGTAGTGAAACATGATCTTTTATGTTGCAAGAGGACACATACACAACACGCAGAGATCTATCCCGGAGAAAATAATTGGGGGGAGGCAGGCATGACTTGAGTTAAAATTGAAAATTAAAATTAAAGTAAAATTAAAATTGACTCAAAAATTTGAGTTAGTTGATGTTTTTTGCGGAAAAAACAAAGGATTTCATCCTTTCTGCTGAAATTCTTTGAGTTAGGTGAAAATTTGAGTTGTTTGATCATGAGTTATGCAGAGTTTACTGTAATAATAATTCGCTCAATATGGATGCTGCATTATTAACTGTAAATTTTATTTTTGGTTTCTTTTCAATACAGTTGTTGCCACCTGCACGGAAGTCTCGCAACTGTAATCTACAATCTTAGGAAACCGAGTGTCGGCAGGTGTGGATAAACGTTCTTAAAGCGTGCAGCTGTGGTCAGTACAAGAAAAATTTTTGCTATTGAAGCATACTTTGTAAGAAACCTGAAAGCATTACACAAGAATGAAACCCCACAAATGTGACTTATGTGACAAATCATTTTCTGTGCGATGCAGTCTTCTCACGCACATGAACACTCATACTGGAATGAAACCCCGCAGATGTGACTTATGTGACAAATCATTTTCTGAGCGAGGTAGTCTTCTCAGGCACACGAACACACATACTGGAATGAAACCCCACAAATGTGACTTATGTGACAAATCATTTTCTGAGCGAGGTAGTCTTCTCAGGCACATGAACACTCATACTGGAATGAAGCCCCACAAATGTGACTTATGTGACTAATCATTTTCTGAGCGAGGTAATCTTCTTACTCACATGAACACTCACACTGGATTGAAACCCCACAGATGTGATTTATGTGACAAATCATTTTCTCAGCGAGGTAATCTTTTCAGTCACATGAACACTCATACCGCATAGACAATGAGTCAACATAGACATTACAATGAGTCATAGGCATTACAATGAGTCAACATAGGCATAGACAATGAGTCAACATAGACATTACAAAGAGTCAACATTGACATTACATTGAATAAACATAGACATTACAATGAATCAACATAGACAATACAATGAATCAACATAGACATTACAAAGAGTCAACATAGACATTACGATGAGTCAACATAGATATTACAAAGAGTCAACATAGACATTACAATGAATCAACATAGACATTACAAAGAGTCAACATAGACATTACAATGAATCAACATAGACATTACAAAGAGTCAACATAGACATTACATTGAATAAACATAGACATTACAATGAATCAACATAGACATTACAATGAATCAACATAGACATTACAAAGAGTCAACATAGACATTACGATGAGTCAACATAGATATTACAATGAGTCAACATGTTACAGATGCCATCGTGTAATCATGATAGTCATCTGTTGTAAAAAAGACAGACTGGTGACTTTACTGTTCTGTTTGAATACTTGCGAAATCAACCATTAAAACACACTAGCTGTTGGTCAGTCAGTTAGTCATGGATTACTTAAATCTATGAGCAAATCAACAAAAGACGATACAAAGAAAAACTAAATGATTACCAATTAGCGAACTAACTGGCTAATGGAGTGACTTATGGCAGATTGCTTGATTAACCAACTGGTTGGCTCTCCGACTTACCCACTGACTGACAAACGAATGAACAACCAACCACCATTGCAGCTTAGGTTCAATTTATGAAGCTAGAGTTTGAAAAATATGAGTATTCATTATGACTAGAAACCACATTGTCTTAGAGTCTTAAAATGTTCTCCGAAGTTGGTGCCACTTTGCTATATAAGGTACTTGCTTATAAGGGACCTTCAGTTATAATGAATGATATCTTCAGGTCCCGCGTATTAGAAACCCTGGTAAATTACCTCGCATATAAGGGACCCTATAATCAAAGCAAAACTGATGGATTTTTAACCTCAATTTTTCGCAAACCCTGCCTTCGAACAGCTCGGTTTCCGCAGTCACATACATCTCGCATCACTGAAGGAGTTTCCTACATACCATTTGCACTGAATGTGTAGCAATAGTCCATAAACATGTGGGTAAAAGTAGAGAAAAGTACAGGTCTAGATACATCCTACGTCTGACTGACTCAACTTCGGCTATAAGGGACATCTGATATAAGGGACGATTTTTTCCGGGGGTGTCCCTTATATCCAAGGTTGAGTGTATGTATCCATAGGACACACTTGGGTGCAAAATTGATGCAAAACTGTCTGTTATTTTGTTGAACTGTATATTGTATACTAAATTAAAGCTTCTCTTATGAATACTGTGCTACCAAAAATTGTCTGTACACTGTATTAGTAAGCAATTTTAAAAAGTACTGTAATAACTTTTTAGTATAATATGTAATTTTAGATGTAGTGTTATTATATGATGTAATTTGTGAGTTTCAATATAAAACAATTTTAAAAGTAAGACATAATTTAATGTGTATTATTTAGTTTAATATATGTGATATAGTGTAGTGTATTTTTATAGCATTTAATGTGTGCGTGTGTGTGTGTGTGCGCATGTTAGTGCGATGAATTGGATTTGACGACTTGAGAAAGCAGTGGCATTAGTATATAAAAAACATGTTACGATGTCAGCAACAGAGATGGTACATCTCAAGCTATATAGATTAAAAGCGTATTACACACTTCTTGTTTTAACTACTACTACAATATCCAAAAATGAACATGTTAAAAAACATGAACTAAAACCTGAAGAACCTGCCAAACCAGATTCATTTATCGAGTAAAAGCTACAGACGCTCTTGTTAAGCAATGAGCCATCAATGTTTTTCAAACGCATCACACGGTATATACATTTTCTTTTGACTTTTCATTGTTAATAATCATTCACAAGTATCAATTAACAAATCTGTACACGACCGTCAACACCTATTTGTACTCGATTGTCAACACATATTTCTATACGACTGTCAACACGTACTTCCACGGCTTCACTTTATCACTGTTGCAAACAAAATGCATACTAACTTGAGCCGGACACCTAAGATGCACCTTGTAATCAGGGCTGGATTATGATATTTTAGGGTCCCTAGGCAAATAAAATTATAGGCCTTCGCAGATGGAGCTGCCCTATAACTTGCTCGTCCAAGACATTTTTTACTTGTGTTATATTTTAGCGACATGTACAAAGCTTGAAACACTTTAAATAAACTAGAATAGCTGTCTTTTGTTTGTCAATAAAAATATTCTTTAAAGGAAAAACGGACGATTGTTTAGACTCAATCTCATTTTAATTTACTGTCCAAAATGTACGTTTTCTTGCCTATAAAAGTTAACAATTGTTCCTTATATTTGAACAATTAGCTTAGAAAATTAATTAATGGCAACTGAACACAGCTACTGCTCATGTCAAAACTAACCACAGCTTGTGCAATGACAGGCGTCTTCCCTTGCATGTCAAGCACATTTGCATAAGTGTTACAGTATTGTTTAAATGCATGTCACAAAAATGTTCTTTACATCATATGACGTCTTGAAACTAACACTGCAGTTCATGATCAAGGTTATCACGGTACTGCCTTCTATTTGTTGGCAATGCGCACGTGACAAAAATGCGCTGCTGCCAATCTTGGTAGATTCACTGAGCCGTGCGTAGCTTTGAGTGTTTAACAAAATTTGATTATTCCAGGTAATTATTATTTAATCCAAGCTCTGATTTAAAAAAGCTATTGTAATTTTCAATATTTTAAAGCATTTTTTATTCTGAACTAATGTTTACAGAATCATCCGGTTTTTATTTAAGAAATACCATTATTTTACTATTCATTGCAAGCTGAATTAGCCGATACACTTGGGTTAACCCATGTACTATGCGTCCTACTTGGGCTATGTGCACCAATTGCCCTATTTCGGCTAGCGCCCTACTCCACACCCAACATATGCATAACGGAAGCGCCTAAGATGATGATTATGTTCAGATGTAGAGATTTCCCTCGGAAAGTGAACTAGCAAGTGTGAACGCCTTGGCAAGTTCTTCAAGTGGTGTGTGCTGGTCATTGTGTTTGTACTAGAATTGGGGAGCATCGCAAAAGCCAGCTTTGCTCTAACCGTACTTTCATAAGTTATTTATTTCACATTACACATTTAAAATAGTTTCATAATACAAATAAGTTTTTATTATTTTTGCACAAGAAAAGCCTCACATACTGTTCATCTATATACAAATGTAAATGTGTTGCGGGCATATATAATCTAAAAATTTAAAGTCTATCGTATGATAAAGAAAACATTTAGTGCTTTAGAATGGAATGATGTAATAAATGAAGCGGTGAGAGCACTCTGTCTTTTTCTGTGTTTTACATTTATTTGACTATGCCCTCGATGTTTGTTGTGGTCCTGGTGGGTTTGTTATCTGTGTCCATTTCTCTTGCTTTTGATTTCCCACATTGTAGTTTCCCTTTTTGCAAATGGTGAGAGAACTCTATCTGTTTCTGTGCTTGAAATTGTTTACCTGTTGTGTTCTTTTTTTTTGGTTCTTAAGTGTTAGATAATATCTTGTACATTTCTCTGCACCTTTTTCCAGTACAACCTTGTTTATTTTGCGATTGCGGTACTCGACTCTCTCCACATATCAGAGGCGGGCACTTTTAATTTTTATAAATTATAGTGTGCAAAGTCTATTCTTCTGTAACGCTGATCTTTTAGCAGTCTTTTCCCAGTTTAATGTCTTTATTTGTCTTTATCTGGGCATTATTGTGCGCATGCGCCAAGATGGAGACGTTTTAAAATTTCTGTGCTTGCACAAAACTAGCAAAATTGAATAAAAAGAATTATTTTATGTGATATCTCAGCGTTGATGCCTGCAAACTTTATATAAGTAATCTTCGGTAGTCAACTTTATGAAGTTTTTGGAAAACAGATACAGTGAGAACGTTCTAATTTTAATTTTACGTCGGCAGTATTCTTGCACAACACTTGTTGTGGCCTTGACACTGCTGTATGCCGTAACCTGGAGTATAGTTCTAGCCGCTATTACAATTGGTGTAAAACCTCGAAGTTTTCCATGTCAAACAATTTATGAAGTTGAGCTGAACTTAGCGAACTGTAGTAAACTGACGCTAATAAACTTATGTAACAGTAAGCTAATGCCTCATAGCTACCTAACAAGAAGTTCCAAATCATCAGCAAGTGATTGTCTAAGCAATAAAAAGTGTACTGCTAATCTGAGTGGCAGTATAAAATCTAAAGCAAGCTCTAAAATGGATAAAGCATCAAGGGTTTCAAATGCCGGGACTCAAGGTACTGAGACAAACAATAACTCAACACCCACTAATACTATAACTAGATTTACCACTTTTGTTTCTGAAAGTTACTGTCAATCTGCTAGCCAGAAAGGTGATACATGTCTAAGTGCAACAATTGGGACAGGTGTCCAAGCAGTAGCCAACCCTGTTGACTCCATGAAATCTGGACTACTTGAAGCCTTAAACGGTCTTAAAAATACAGTGGTCTTAGAATTTGATAACATGAGAAAAGAACTTGATAGTCTAACCTCAAGCCAACAATTCATTGCTGCTCAATACTAAGACATCAAAAATGACCACCAACACATTATGAAGGAATTAGATGAAACCAAAAAAGAAAACCATACATTAAGACGCACTCTAGAAGAAGTTGGTACAAAACTTCAACACACAGAACGCGAACTAGACACTCTTGAGCAGTACACTCGCAGGGACAGTTTGCTGATTAGCGGTGTTCCGCCAATGGAAAATGTAAAAACGGATGATATTGTGGTGAAACTTGGTGGTTTGATGGGACTAAATGTTACTCATAGCAATATTAGTATCTCGCACCGAGTTCCATAATCGAAGGGACCAAATCCCATTGTAGTAAAATTTCTGAAGAGGACTACAAGAGACATGTTCTACAGATCCCAAATAAAAATGCCAGACCTTCACAAGCTAGGCATTCCTAAAAATGGCAAAATCTTCATTAATGAATGTCTAACACAGTGCAGAAAAGACTTGTTTAACAAGTGCCTAGCTCTTAAGAAACTCAAAAAGTACAAATCAGTTTGGACTAACCAAGGACGTATTTACTTAAAAGTCAATGACAATTGTGGCCTCTCGAAATTAAGACTGAAACCGATTTGAATAAATTAAGATAATTGTCTATCCTCAATGTTACATTTAACATTTAAACAAGCAGAGATAACACATTTTAGTTTTTTTTTATCAGTATGGTAATTCGTTACCCTTGTATTTCTTGCAATAAACCATGCCGAATAAATCAAAGTGCAATTTTTTGTGATATCTGCAAAAATTGGATACACAAAAATTGCACTTTATTATCCCATGATGAGTTTGCTCTACTATCTAACACCAACAATTCCTTTTTCTGTTTGCAGTGTATCAACAACATATTACCGTATCAAAGTCTAACTGAGGACGAGTTTTTTGATGCACTGGGTGACCAATCTGAACTGCTGAATCTTACTAATATGGTCTCTCTCTACTCTGATCTATTGTGTGCTACTAATGAAGATATTGACCCAGATGAATTCACCATTCAATATGACAGCAGGTATGTAAAATTAAATCAGATTCAGTCAGACCCCAAGTACAAAATTAGTGCCAATGATTTCTCTTTTATTCACGTAAATGTTTCCAGTGTAAATAAACATTTTACTAATTTATATGATATGCTGTGTAATTTTCAATCCTGGCCTGACCTTATAGGGGTCTCTGAAACCAGACTTGATGATAGCAGGCAATTTCTGTGTAGTATTCCGGGTTACACTTTCTTACAAGAGACTTCTCCAACTAATGCTGGTGGTGTTGGTATTTACATTAAACAAGAAATAATATTTAATGCAGCTCCCAATTACAAAATAAGCCATAGTTTAAATAAAGATAATTTTCAGACGGAAGATTATTGCCTTGAAATCAAAACCAAAACAAAAAATATTGTCGTCGGAATAGTATATAGACACCCTAACACAGATGTGCCAAGTTTCCAGGAACAACTTGATAAAACTCTAGCTGCAATTAATAAGTCTGGTGAACTTGCGTACATCTCTGGGGACTTTAACATAAATCTGCTACACCATGAAAGCAAAACTTTTGTATCTAATTATCTTGCAATGATCTATGCCAACTGCTTTTTCCCTTTAATCACCAAACCAACTAGAATCACCAATAGATTCCAAACTTTGATTGATCACATATATACTAATGATTTAGTAAACCCTATAACCCCTGGTATCATACTTTATGAAGTAGCAGATCATTTACCTGTTTTTACAATTATTAATAAGTCTTTATCTAAACGAAAAAATCATAAAGTAGTAATAAGGGATAAAACTAATTTTGTAAAAGAAAATTTTATTTGTGAATTAAACGAAGTTTTTAATACTACCCACTATTCTACTCTACACACTAATGAAGTCTTCAATGTTTTTTTTTGACACCCTGAGTAATCTAGTTAGTAAACACTTGCCTTTTAAGACTCTTTCTAGGTGAAAAACCAAAGCCTACAAAAAACCATGGATAACAGCCGGACTTTTAAAATCAATAAAGACTAAAAGTAAATTATATAAAACACATAAATTTTCTAACAGCCTGTATAAACAAAATTACTATAAAACTTTCTCTAATACGTTAAATCATACTAAAGAAAAGGCTAAAAAACAATACTATAAGAACCTACTGGAAACCAATAAAAGCAATACTAGAAAAATGACTTAGCTAACCGTAAAAACAAAGACGCCATCTTGCCTAATAAAATTAAAGTCAATGGAATGGAAACAAGTAACCAGGCAATTATATGTGATGCTTTCATTGAACAGTTTATCTCTATAGGTAATAAGCTGGCTACTAAAATCCAAAATACTAACACTAGTCATAATGACTTTCTTAAAAACCCTGTACAAAATATGTTTTTCATTCCCCAATTCATGAACAGGAAATTCTTAATGAGATAAATCACCTTAATAGTAATAAATCTTCAGGACCAGATGAGATACCCATCCAATACTACAAAATAATTAGTCATGTACTTTCTCTTCTGCTAACTGATCTATTTAATAAATCAGTTGCAGAAGCTGTATTCCCTGATAAGCTAATAATTGCCAAAATTGTTCCAATATACAAAGCTGAATCACTAAATGAATTAAATAACTATAGACCTATTTCGTTGCTTTCCCCAATATCAAAAAATTTTGAAAAATTAGTGTATAATCGACTTGACATTTTCTTACCAAACTTTAACATA